>CM034147.1:719643244-719685744 GCA_019776745.2 Taxus chinensis | reverse complement strand
AATTTCATGGCACAAATGAGATTGCAACTAGACATTTTTTGTTGTGTCGAATTAGTGTCAATCTTGTGCCACTTTAGCACCATATTTGTGCCAAATATGTGTTTGTTTTGTGCCACATAATAACAACACAAGGCCTATAGCATTATCACCAAGGGATGGCACAAATGTGACGCAAATATCGTTCAATAAGGTTTTTTTAAATAAATAGAATTAATTGCAATTACAAATGGCATAATTAAGAATAATTATAATATAGATTTTTTACTTATTTACAACAATTAAAAATTATATATTAAAACACTATTTGCATTGTATTATCACTGAGAAATTGTATACTGTGAGATTGTAAAATATCTAAATATTGAGATTTCTTATTAGAGCAATGAGTTTTGGGATTAAATGTGTAGATTTTTTTATCTACATGTTTCGAATCATAATCCATGATTCATCATCAGGAATAAGATTATTGATATCTAAATATTAGTATTATTAATGATAAAGACAATGCTTCAATTCAAAATGTGTTTTACAATAATATATAACAATGTAATTATGAGGGAGTGCTAAGAGTTCCCATCTGAATTAAAAAACAAATAGATGTAAAACACATCTTAAATATCTCGGTGATTGATCTTGTCCTCTTCCCCCGATACTCACAACTTTTCAACTCTTCATAATCTTGATCCTCCTTGTCCTCCTCATCATCATATTCAACATGCTTCTCATCATCCTCTAAATTTTCCTCATCATCCTCATCCTTCTCAACATCCTCTTCATCCTCCCAATTTTTTTGCCCTAGAAAAAATTATTGATAAAATGTTAAAAGTGTTTAATTTTAATTTATTGTTTGCATGTACAACAAATTCAACACTACATGTATTATTAGTACAAATTGATTATATGGGGCTCATTGATTATTTAAATTTTTCTATCCATCCCAAGTATTTTAATGTCACATGCACTTTCTTTGTTGTACGCTTCTTATAGCACTCTTCCTACAAATACAATTATATGATAAAATACATATAGTAATATCTTTAATTAAAATATATTACAATAAAACAATATAACTCTATAAGTAGCTTATATAGAACTAGAAATTTATAAGTGGACTTTTCTGAGTTTTGTTGGCCCAAATAATGAGTCACCAACAACCATTTTCAAACTTTAGATGCATGCCCCTTATACACATTACTTTTCATACTTGCATCAATTGCAATATGTATTAAATTTGTAATCAATCACCATATTATACAATTACCATTTTGTTTTGATCATAGACCATATTTATCTTTTATTAGACGTGAATGGTGATTGAACATCATAAAATATCAAATTAAAGAAAGTTTGTTTATCAACCAAAGTGCAAAACTCTAAATAATCATCTTTATGATAAAAATGTCAACATATATCATTACTTTCATTAACTAACCTACATCCTTATTAGTATCATCTCGTAGCCACTTGTCACACAAATCGAACCAAGCATCTTTCTCTATTTCAGGAGGTCGAAGATGTCTACTCTCGTCACATGTGTGTCCTTGGTAGTGAACCTGCAAATTATAAATAATTATTTTAAAATTGTTTTTTTAATTAAAATTTGTATTTATGTAATATAATTACCCTTGAATTCCTCTTTGTTCTCTTAAACCTTTTTGATGCAAAATTTTTAATTAGCTTTGGGTTTTAGTGTGTCTTCTCAAACTTGGTGAAAGTTATATCAACCAACCTTATTTGTCTCTCAAGTGGGATTTTCCGTTGCTCTAAATAACAATATGCATGAATCAATGTTCATGTTCGGTCACCTTTTTTAATGTGTGTGTGTGTACTGCAACCACAATAATTGAAATCAAGTTAAAATGACATATAAAATAAATTGAAAATAACTTAAAATAATTCAATGATAAATTAAAATAAAACAAATTATTCTATCTCAAATAAAATATATTAAAATACTACCAATGGGGTGGGAGCGATGCGGTCAACTCACACGATTGTGTACGAATCCACCCAGTTTCAAATCTCCTCAGGCACAATCCTCTTCAGAGGTGGTTTCGTCACAGGATGCGGCTTCACTATTCATCAAAGATGCGCGACATCTTTGAAATCTATACAATGACAACACTCTGTTCTTCGTTGTAGTGGTAACACTCGGTTCTTCACCGTAGATGCAACACTTCAGAAAATTGTTTCACTCCACTGCAAATGCATCTCGTTGGACTCCTAATTGAAATGTGTTGTAGTTGTAGCACAACAAAAAAAAATTCACTCAAGTTCCTCATGATGGTTCCCATTATATGTAAAAAGCATGTGGGTCCTTTCAAAACCCTCAACTTCACCCTAAATTCAATATATATAGGATATATATATATATATATATATATATATATATATATATATATATATATATATATACATACTTGCCTTGAATATCCATTAATATTAGTTGTTTAACCCTTAATTAGATTTTAGGTTAATTTAATTTGGTGTAGGAAATATTAGAATTGATTTAAAATTTATCAAAGATGATACAAAATGAAAACTAATTAAGATTTGCAACTCATATCTTATATGAAGTATTTGCATACATCAATTAAACTAACATGCAATCGAAAGCACAAAACAAAGGCATAGAAGTACTTAGCTAACTCTTAGTAGTTTTTGGAGAGATCTGGGACTGTGAAACAAAGAAACAGGAAGATATAAACCTGAGAAACCCTCGTAACCTAGAATGGAAACGTGTTTGTAAATGGTTCAGGATTGTACTATAAAGTCAAGATCGTATCGTATAGTCCAACCCTTTTAGTATGGTCTTGGGCTTGCTCTGAACTTGACTCTGCAAATTTCTCGTTTGCTCACCTTCCTAGAATTTTCCATCGCTAGCAAACCCTAGTTGTTGCACATGCAATGAGGCTCTCTAAATAGATAGGTAACCATCTCAAACTCTAGCCATGGATTAAAATTCATGCCAAACAAATATTATAAGGGTTGTGGGTACCCCCATACATCACCAACATTGGCACTACTTTGAAGAGGTCTCAAACTACACATCGTTCTCCACTTATCATGTGATATCTAGATAGATCAATCAAATTTAGAATTTCTTTAACCATGATTGCTTTGACTTGAATCTTGCTAAAATACTTGGAGAGATGATGTTTGGATGCTTGTAGATGAGATATATGGCTGCCTGGACCTGGTTTCTAACTTTATACCTAATGTGGATGTTGCTCTAATGGATGTAGATGAGCAATTTCGAGATTTAGGGAGATTTGGATGCCTTTTATAAGTGTATAGAGTGAGTTCCCTAATTCATTTCCTTAGGATTTCTAGGTTAGCGAATGAGGTAGTGTTTACTTGCTTATATAGGGTTCCGTAGATGTCTTTTCTAAGAAAGGCCAACCTAGACAAAGTATAACCCAATGAAATTTTTTAAATTTAAAAGTGTAGTTGGAAGACATGTATGTCTAAAACCATACAAAGAGGTCAAGACCATATGTTATGTCCCTAAACAAAGTGTATGGTCCTAGCTTTGAGTAGGGAATGTGTCAAACAAAGTTTGGAGTCATTAAATTGATGTTTGTATAAGGATTTTGTACATTACATTCTCAGAGTTCGTCGACATGTTAGTGTGTAAGGATAAACAAGATAATCAATGGACCTCCAAAAGTGCTAAATAGGAATGTAGAAAGATCATTTATCATAGCAAGAGTGCATAGTCAAATCAAGGGTTGTTAAAGTACAAATTCCAAATATGAGTATCTATATTTGTCCCCCCTTTAAGTATGAAATTGAAAATTGTATTCTTAAAGGAAATCGTACCTAAGTATGTAAACACACTTTTACTTTACTCAAATGTTGATTTTTTAGTTGCATTATTATGCTTGATGTTGGCATGCTCCATGATGAAACTTTCAATACAAATTATAGTCAATGTCCATGATAGATAATTGACTGTAACTCAAATAGAACTTGTAAATGAAAATATTTGCATTTGCATATAAGTAAAGTGGAAATATGTAAACAAAGAAATAGTACACTTGTTTTCACATTCTTTTCTTGTGCTTGGAGATTTGTATTAATGAACCTCACTAAAGGATTAGGGGTGATCATCCCCTAATCGGTACAAAGGAGAAACCGAAGTGTTGGGTGCATGTAACCCAACATGGAAATGTGCTAGAGAAAAAAGAAGAAATAGGTACAAGTATACCCATGCAAAAGAAATAAGACCATGTATCAAAATTATTCAGCAACTCTGATATCTTCCTCTTAAATTGTAATAGGAGAGGAAATCGTTCCCACAAATATCTTAGTTACTTTGTTTCCTTCCATAACCCCATAGGTCACATTTCTACAGACATATCTAGACCTAATTTTGTAAATAAGGACATACAATACAAAGGAGAATGAGTACCCCCAAACTCTCCCCATATGTAAAACAACTAAGTATGAACTGAAACAAACACTAAAATATAATGAAAATGTGTTAACAATGTTGAACTTGGAGGGAGACCAATGCCATCAAAATTCTTGATACTGATATTGAAACTGAGTGTGGGTGTAAAGAAGGAATGAAAACATGCATGCCCATGTACTGCTATGAATTGAGTAATCTGAGTGTGAAAATTTCTAAAAAAACCTATATAAACATGTGAAACAATAAAAATGCTAAAAAGATTATTGAAATTTCCCCCAATTAGAAACATATGGGGGATCAAGACCATACCATACGGTCTTGACCAAAGTGTATGTTTTTGATCTTGTGTTATTTTTCCAAAATTTTGTTTGTAACTACATTTTTAGGTGCTTGTACTTTTTATGTACCTGCATCTTCTCCCATTATGATTTCTATGTCTACTAAAAAATAGAAAAAAAAACCAGATAAATTCCCCCTCTTTTGAGTTATGTGTTAAAACCATGTTTGATCATGTGGCTCAAAATAAATAGGTGTATATTTCTAAATAACATGTCAAAAAAGTTGTGTGGACTGTTGAAGAGGTGGCTACCTTGAAGAACCTACACCTAAAAAGGGAAAGGTTTCTGTGTATGGTAGCAACCATGGTGTGCAACAAAAACAATGCTAGCAACAAATGAGGGTAGTAGTAATGAAAGAAACTATTAGAAAAATGCTTGTATAAAAACACCAACAAAATTAGTGCAGTCAATTTGCAAACAATGTAATACAAGAGCATACAGAATGTTTTTTAGGCCTGCAAACATGGGACACACGTAGT
The DNA here is from genome assembly GCA_019776745.2 of Taxus chinensis. Taxonomy (NCBI): domain Eukaryota; kingdom Viridiplantae; phylum Streptophyta; class Pinopsida; order Cupressales; family Taxaceae; genus Taxus; species Taxus chinensis. The sequence goes on along the minus strand of CM034147.1, from coordinate 719,680,510 downwards.
GTTACAAGTCAATCAAGGCTTGTAGAACTGCAAAAGAAAGAGAAATAAATTAAAAACAATATAGGCATGATGCAGAAAACATGGGACACCCACGATGTCACAAGAAAATCAAGACACATAGGCCACAATCAAGGAAAACACTTAAGCAATAACACACACAAGCATGTATACATGCAACCAATGTGTAAAAACTTGATAATATGATGCAATAACCAATATATGTGAGATATGTGAAACAAGAGATGTCAACGATACATAAGACACGTGTGTTAGTCTCATTAGTATGAAAAATAGCAAATACACAATGTCTATAATTTAGCATAAATGAGGAAGTGTAAATGAACTATAATAGAATAATAGCACCTATAGGATGTGAAGGGGTTGCCCCTAAATGATAAGAATGTTAGGAGACCTGAGTGCTTCTAAGTGTGTACTAAAATGTAATGAACCGTTACACCAAAACCTCAAGGCATTAGTGAAATCCACACATGAGGATCATAACATACCACCACGCTTTCGTAGAGCCCAACTCGGGCTGGTTTTGTGCCCGCACTCCCATACGTACGAGCCCCGCTTCACCGATTTTTAGGAGCCCCACGAGCCCTGGCTACATGGCATAACCAACCGAGTGGGATTTGAACATGGGTGGTTGCTCTGATACCACTTGATAATAATCTTGCATATAATAAATCAATAAATTACATAAGATAACACAACACAAGAGATATGGGTGGCCCAAGATGCCCAAATATGTAGAATAATACCCTTAAGGTAGGGAAACACCATACAATGCTCCTTAAGGAATGAGTAACTCCACAATCTCCCAAGATGGGAATCCACTTCGAGGGGGACACCTCCAATATACCTCTACCCAGTAGAAGAATCAACTCATACATACATGACCCCCTCATAATGATACTCACATCCTTTAAATAGGATGGGTAACACCTAATCCCAATGTAGGCCGACCCATTACCCAATATAATTAATTCTTATGTGAGCCCATATAACTAACTAAGGGGATGTGTGCCACATGTCGACATATCCATCAACCCATATACATTATATTATCATATCCCATGTGAACCTATACATATAACTAAGGGGATGTGTGCCACATGTCGGCATCTCCATCAACCCATATATATTATATTAGCATATCCCAAGGTACATAGCATTGCCTCCCACTTTGACATGTTTCATCCCCGAAACATAAAAAGAAGCCATATAATGAGTGCGCTTTAAATTATTGCACACTTGTCACCATGCTCGGTCATCTAACCACCCATATGAAATCCTAGTGGGTGATGTTACTCCAAACATGATTCCATATTCCGTTAGTGCTCATCTGATTCCATCCTGGTCCATATGTGTTCCTCCTTGGCATCCATACATATCCATAATTATTATTCATGTGATTCCATGACATATAATTATTGTTCCATTGATTCCATGTATAGCCAAAATTATTACTCCTCCAATTCCCTGTGTATCCATATAGATTGCTGCCCTTGTGTGTCCTAGCATGTCTCCATGATTTTTTCCTCTCATGATGATGTGGGTGTCTATATGGTGCAGCCTTAGTATGCTCAACCTTATCAATCTTTTCCTCCACTTTCTTTTCCTCTTCCAACTTGTTTGCTATTTATTTTTTCTCTTGAGTAGAGAAACTATTTTTTACTTTTTCATCATGTTCTTCATCCTATCCCTTTTGATTCATCCTTATTCCCTTCTTCACCATCTTCAAATTCATCTTCATGATCCAATTTTACATTACTTTTTTCCTTGCTAAGTGTGATATCTTGCAATGTAATTTTCTTTCTCTTGTACCATAATTTCATGAATTTCTTTTGCGCATTAATATTAATTGTTCCCAATGTCTCTAACTAAGGATATCCCGAGAACAATATCCATACCATCCATATCTAAAGCATAAAAATATGAATGTAAAACATATTTATCCATAGAAAGCTTTAAATCTTCAAAAACTTGAATATGCTTACCATCCATTTGAGATTCCTTGATATGCTTTGTTTGCACATGTAGATTTTGAGCTACATCCATATTGATGAAGTTATATTTGTTTGCTAGGGTTTATGGAAACAATTACCTTTTTTCTTTGAATGCACCCTTCAAAATGACATATTGAAGCTTCCTTCTGTGGAGATGCACTATCCTATGTAGCAGCTTCATCATCAACATTTTCTTCTTTTGCACCATCAAAATTTTCTTCTTCTTCTTCTTCTTCTTCTTCTTCTTCTTCTTCTTCTTTTTTAACAAAATTGTGTTTCTTTTTTGTTTCCCATCTAGCTAAGAAAATATCCTCCATTTCCTCCCAATCCCAATCCAATAGATTTATATCCAAATAAGAATACCAATGTCGTGCTTTCCCACCAAGATGAAGATAAAAACTAACCCATACTAAACATTCTTCAAAATACATTTTTTTAAATTGTATCCACCATTTTTTTTGCATCAATTTCCCCATTACCATAGAAAATTGGTATATCCATGATGCATAAAAATTAGGGTTTCACAAACTTACTCCTTTGACCAATATTTTACCTAATGATTTCGTTAATCATTTAGCCTCAAATATGAAACCACAAAGAAGTAACCCCTACTAAAATTTTGAGAGATTTCTGAAAATGTAAGAAATTTAGGAAAATTCCTCAAATTGCGGCATGTGGAGAAAAATAGTGAAAAACAATAAAAACTAAAATAACTCTATCAAAATAGATCCAACAATTCTGAAATTTCAGTGGTATCACCCATTTAATACATTACCAACAACACAAAAAAATTATTTCCTGATTCATCATTATTCATAAGATATAGACGAAACCTTAGAATTAGGGTTACAACCCTAAAATGGACACAGCTTTTTTGCAAAACAGCTCCAAAAAATCTGAAATTTGGAGGGACGATCACTGTGAACTATGTATACACTCCCCACAAAAAATATCTAAAAGATTCCAAGTAGATCTCAAGATATAGATGAGTCACCAACATTAGGGTTTCATCCCACAAATTGCCTCGGATCACTGCTCTGATACCACTTGATAACGAACTGTTACACCAAAACCTCAAGGCGTTAGTGAAATCCGCACATGAGGATCATACACATATTAGAAGAGTATCTCGATGAACAAAGAAATAATCAAAATTCACTTAAATAGAATGAATATACACTAAAAAATAGTAGTTTACACCATGCAATGGTCCTGAAAAACAACAGGTCAAAACGACAATCTCCCATTACTGGGAATAACAACATTCGTATGGTCAATAATAACACTAAAATTTGAAACTATAAAACATGGGTAGAAGAACCAACTAATTTTTATGACATGCTCACTACGTTGATATTAGAAGAGTTCATGGAAATATGGATGAATAACACCTAATCCCAATGTAGGCCGACCCATTACCCAATATAATGAATTCTAAACTGAGCCCATATAACTAACTAAGTTCATGTGTGCCACATGGTTGAAAAAACAACAGGTCAACCCATATGACATTATGCATTACTCAATAACAACAATGTGTGGTCAATACATACAACTGTATTTTGAAATGTGAAAGATGTATGGCATCTGAATCAACCCCTATTTTTTAGACAATCACTATGTTGTATTAGAAGAGTTCGTGGTGAACGGTATGAATAAAAAAAATGCACTAAAATAAATGAATATACTACCGAAAACCTCAATAGTATCAAGTGATTGCATGGTTGAAAAAACATGTCACAATGAATACTCATCTACTCAATAACAATAGTGTATGGTCAATAACAACACATATATTTAAAGAGCTAACATCGTAAGTAAAATGCATGGGTGATTAATTTTGTATTTTTTAGATATGTCACTACATTTCTATTAGAAGAACTGCGTGGCGATGTACAAATGAGGTGGGTAGTAAAATAGCTCTAAAACAACTGAATATACCTCCTAAAAAAATGGAGCATAGTACTGTGGGTTAGCATGGTTGAATTAGTCACCAACATGTGTTAGAACAAAACCCATTACTCAATAACAGATAGTGTATGGTTGATAACAACACTGAGTATGTTCAGTAGAATACTATAAAAGTCATGTGGGTGAAAAAAGGAGTGTGAGGCTTTGGACAATCACTACGTTGTGATTAGAAGAGTATCGTGGAGAATAGAGGAATAAAAAAACATTGAAATTGAATTTGAATATACACTGACAAAACAATAGTTAAGCATGCATGGTTGAAAAAACAACATGTCAAGAATAGGGAGACCCATTTACAACATTAGAACATAATCCTATGTAGGAAATGTGACCCTTACAAAACTACTGAAATGTGCATGCAATCAAACAGTGTTCTGTGCTGAAAATGACAGTATTGGAGATCAAGTATACATGCACACAAACAACTCAATAATGAATGAAGTATAATGTTTGTAAAACTTGTAATGTTTAATTAAACAAGAACATACATAAAAACAACTCAGTATATAACAAATATATTATTAGTGCTCACATAGTATTTTCTGTATGGGTTAATGCACTCATATGCATGAAACCTGGATAAATGGGCTCACCTCATGTATTTAGTGCTCTGTTGCAGGCTTAATAGGGTGTTCGTACTCTGTATAACAGGGCATATTAGGGTACTTCGGCCCCGTTAGTAGGGAAAATAAGAGCGTTGTTCAAATCCTATCGCAGGTATTGATTCCGGGATGGGAATAGTTGTAACTTCCACCCCCTCCCTCCCGTATTTCGACAGGTTGTTTTATGCTATATCGTCATGACAATATAATCATGACGTGTGAATGCTAAAGAGGCATGCAAGGAAAAGTAGAATCAGCAGAGGTTGGAGGAGTGGTAGGGGTTATGATGTGAAGTGAATTAAATGCAAGTTTATGGGGAATAGATCATTAATTTGGTATCAGAGTGCCACATTGAGGTACTAAGAAATATTGTGAGCACGAGAAAATTGTAGTGAGCTTTGTCGATGTCACTATGCAAAAAAATAACGTTTTGATATAGTGGGTTTCCCACGATTAGCGATTGTACATCGTGCCATAGATGTCTTCCCCACTTTTTTAAAGTCAAGATAACCATGGTCTCTAACGATTCATAGGGTGCTTTGCAACGACTGACACCTTTCCCCTACGACTTTAAGTTAAAAAGTCAGATTTGCTTAAAGTTAGTATTTGAAATCTCACTAATGGCATGGCCAATATATTGCCTTTTACAATAGTATTCTTAATCTATATCAAGCTTAAGCAGACTCAAATCCTGAGGCATCTAAAGGTATTATTTTACAAAGTGGTCTTTTCTAATTTTTACTGGATACAAGTACTTTTAAAAAGGGGAGTTATTGTAATTCGCTGGTCAGACATCAAAGTGCTAGCCTCTTATAATATTGTAAAGCTTAAGTCTAAATATCTTAGAGAAAAATCTAATCTGTCAATAGTTGGATTAGTTTGTAAAAACATTAGTGCCATTTACATTAATTTGTAGTATTCTCTATATAGGTTCATTTAAGGTTATCATAAATCCGAGTCAGAATCCTTTTTGTGCCAATAGTCTATGTCATAGTAAAAAATGTAAAAAATAAAAAAAATCGCCTTATAGACACATTTTCGTTGTAACCCGATGTCCTAAAATAAAGTGTTTTCACATTGGGCGAGAAAATAATAATAAAAATATGAAAACAAACGTTCTTCAAGATCGCATTCCATTGATTTAGTAGTGTCACGATGGAGGTCGAAGGCAACAAAGGTTGAAGGTCATTCAAACTCTCGTTAGCTACTAACGATAAGGCCGCACATCTACAATAGTGGCGATTTTATTTTCGGTTGTGTGTTTGAATAAGAACATAAGTATGTGCATGTTCACTTGGAATATGATATTCCTAATGTAATCTCTTGAATGTGTTGTAGTATAGTGTGGAAGGTGTGAATCTTTAAAAACAGTTGTATAAGAGGGTCATTGACTACAACAATCCTCTGACTGTCGTACTTCGTTGTAAGATGGTTGACTAATGAATGCATTCAATTGGAAGTGAAAGTGAGATAAGTTCTCATATGTAGCTAATCATGTGCAATAAGATCCAGACAATAGTATGCATACCTAAAATAATACGGTGGCATATGATTATGTTTTTAGTGCTCCTTGCCCCATGTTTGCACTAAGGGGTAATGTTAGGAACTTGTGTTAGTACTCACATGTGTGAGAAAATATAAATTAATGTAGGTTAGTAATATATTATTAAGTGAGTTATAACAACTCATGTAAATAGGAGAATGAGAGATTTTATAGGGATTTGGAGTAGTTGGTGTGACGAGGCGTGACTCCTAAAATATAGGAGACCACTTGCCTATATATTGTCTGTGATTTCTGAAGTAAATTAAGAGAAGATTTATTGTGTAATTGATTGTCTCATATTTGACCAAATTCCCAAATAGGTTGTAGTTGTTATTCATCCTCCGGACAATAAAGTCTAACAACATTGTGGGCAATTAATACTCACCTCACCCACATAATTCAATGTGGCCTTAGCACTGTTTTGAGTGAGGTTTTTGTCCAATGATGAGTGCTTTGGACCACCGATTAACATATTATTATATTTTTGAGTGCTTTGGGAGTTTGACATGGAGTAGAAAACAAATACATGTGGTAAGACCTCATCACCATGTTTCCAATTCAAGTGATGGGCACACTTCTAAATAATAATAGGTGTAGCAAAAAAACAAATTGTGGCATTTTAAATCAGTTGTCTAAAGATACCTGAAATTATTACAAACACTCTACATTTCACGACCATGTATGTCTTTCAGTTACAATTTTTAAGGGAGCAATAAATTTCCTATGTACTTTCCTGGTGTCAAGATATTGTGGGACAAATATATTGCATTACTAGTCAATTGTTACAGTAATATTGTAGAAAACTATCACTAAGAGGATATTACAATACTTAAGTTAATAGCTAATAGGTTGTACCTATGAATACTATTGCGAGATGGAATAGTATGTAACTATCTCCCTATTATTGTTGTAAGCTGTTTTGTCTACGGGAAAGAGTAGACCAATGTACTGTACAACTTCAACATGCAAAAAAGAGTACAACTGAAGTATTTGCCTTGATGGATATCCAACCCTGTTACAAAGCTCTTATTTTGTCACGACTTGCAAGATATGCTAGCAAAGGTGAAACAATTAGGTTGAATATATATACTATGATGGTATATATATATATGCTCAGTATATATATATATATATATTGCATTTGATGAAGAGTAGTCTCAATGAATACTTGAGGATTCAACACATATGCTCCCATGCCTTTTGACATCCATTTGTCATCGGAGCAATAAGTAACTAACAAAGAAAGCTATAATAGATGTATTAATGTATAAAAACAGGTGTAGAACACATTGTATTGTTAATGGCCCTCAATTTTAAACAATTGGGCTTAGAATCATGACCACAAAGTCTCCCTCGCCTTGATACACTTGTATTGAATCCTTTATATTTGATCTAAACCTCACAAAGGTCTCCCTCGCCTTGAACACTGTTCTATTGCAGTATGCAACTTTGCATATCTTGATTGGTAACCTCCTTTGATCACATACTGCAAAATTGTAGTTTGATGTGGCTTTTTTTTGGTCATTGAGGTTGGTGACATTCCAGAAGATAGTTGGGGATGCCATTCTAAAACCCAAAGAAGTAGTAGAAAAGCACTCTGCTTCAGTAAAATCGTTAAGCATTGTCGTGCATTTCATATTGCACAAACAGATGCACAGCTCTTGAGGATGGAAATGTTACACCCTTAGTCTTATATGCTTATATTGGATATGTAATGTCGAATTGTGGCCTACATAATCTCTCTTCTTATCAAATTTTATTCATTTATGCTTTCATATATTTATTAGATCAAGCCTTGGTGTCCAGCCATAACATAGGATTGGTATATATAGGTGGTAGTGAGGAGTAGTTAATCATCATATTGAGCATTTGAGTCTTATTGTATGGTTTTGAGGTTGCTCCTCTCGAAGTGGCTAAGCTATTCTACTTGCATATTGAGATCATTTATATGCAATCTTGGTGTTCTTTAGTAGTTCTATTGTTGTTGATAATCAAATTTATACTAAGTAATTTCATTACAAGTAGTATCAGAGCCTGATCTCAGTCAGACGTTGTGATCAAACCCTAATTGTGAAGGTTTGGTCTATATCTCAAAATTGGTAACGAAATTTTCTGAAAATTATTTTTGGTGGTATTGCAAAATCAATCCAAGTAAGATCCTCTCTAAATATAAAGAATTTTTGGACATTGTTTTGCAAAAGTTACAGACGGTTTTATTTTTTTTCATAAATTCAGCTACCTATGGGTGTAATTTTTGGTAATTTTTATAAGTTTATTATATTTTTGAAAAGCTTTCCAAAAATTAGCTTGTGGTTTCTTCTTTATGATTTCCCTCTATTTGGCCAATAACATTTACAAAACCCCAAACCTTAATTTTTTTCCCTAGTCCTTGTCTACCCAAGATGTCCCAAAACCTGCATCATGACTAGTAGATCAACTCGAGGCCAAGGGAAAGGTCAATGAACTCTAGGAATGACTCCAAATAAGGAAGATATGTGTTGGCTCCCAAAATAGCACCCCTCGGAGATGAGTTAGTTAACCTGAGTGGGTTGGCTTTGAGAGAAATATGAACAAAGAAAATTTATTTGTCATTCAGTAGCCAGGGATTTTTTCAAAACTAAACTAAATGACTCAAATCAAGGATGTGATTAGGAGGCACCTTCATAAAGGGGATGGCTTTACCCTGCTACTTTTGGCTCTTCCTAAACTAAGGCGAGAGGACCTAGATGGGGGATTTGAATAAAGGAAAATCTCTCAAGGCTTGGTTTCCTTTATGGTGATGTAAATAAATTTGAATCAAGTGCAGCCACAGATACAATACTTCTCTCAAAAGAGTTATCACTTTATTTATTGTAAGCACTTAAAACTCAACCACAGATCCAAAGGAAATTAATAAACAACTTACGATATTGCATTTGTATAATATTTTTTTAGCTAAGGATGATTTAAATAATTTTGGATCATATACTTGGTGGGATTTTTGCAAAATCTTACTAGTAATGGATAACTTTGAATCTCGTCTTGGCAAAATATGCATATGTATGTTTTTTAGGTATGATATGTTTGGTAGGTATGAAGATCATTGGTTATTTGTTAATTGAGATTTTAAGGGGGGAGGGTAGTTTCTTTTATGACCTTAGTGTCTTAATTTTCCCATGGAATGAGTCCATCCTTAACTAAAATGCTTGGAAAAGAATAATCACGTTAACAAAATTTGTGAAATAAAATTTGCATTCATTAATGCTCAATGTGCACAAAATTATTCTACAGTCTTCAAAATCCTAACTAAAAATCATGGAGTTAGAGATGAGATAAATCACTTGTTATTATTTGTCTTATACACCAAAAATACCATTAAGGTAATTACAAGAACTTATTTAAAAGTGATGTTGCCTACAGGATTTTACAATTGATTTTTACCATTGCAAAATATACACTATCCTATAATAATCTCACAGTAACTAGAAGAATACAACATATAAGAAAGACCCTTGTGTACATAAAAAAGTAAATATAATACAATATAGTAACAAAATTATATTGCCTCATTCATTCATTCAAAACAAGATAGAAAGGGAAAGTAGAGTTTGGTCAAAAAAGTCATAATCTATTCAAGTAAGTTTTGTCTAGGGGACATAAAAAAATACCTTCAAAACCTACTAATAGTTGTACATTGCTACGAACCTCAGCTATTTCTTATATATTTAGACACATACAAACTTGTAAGAAAAGAGAAACTACAACCAAAAACTTAAATAAATCTAAAATTCTACAACTACTCTTTAATCTGCCTCCTGCACTACAAATGACAGACTATTACATTATATCGAAGATGAGAGAGAGAGAGAGAGAATAAAAATATGATTTTTCTGTACAACTACCTATAAGGTGCATTAAAATTATGTAAAGGAGCATGTGAGCACCATGTTAAAGTCATGCATTCCTTCTGTCTTGCATGTTTAGAGAAAAAACAAACACTATACTCCATCAAGATGGGTGGTTGACCAATACTGCGACTGCAACTTGAATGCTGAAGAATATTTTCCTACTTTTATCCCACTAACCACAATTAATTCATTAATCCGATGACTGCCTATTTGAAGGGATTTAGGAGACCTTTCCAATTATATAAATTTTTAAGATTTGGAGCTATGGATCAAAAGATATGGCCCTATGAAGTATTTGCATGTCGGTATGAATAGGAGCTTGACATGTGGTAGTATTTGATTGGTCATGGAGATTTCCTCTTCCTAAATGTGTGTGCTTTGATTTTTTTTTCTTTGTGCCACGTGTTGGTTTTACATTGGTTGTAGGGGTTCAGGAGCACCCAAAATGCCATATGTTTCGACTGATTTCAAGGGTTTGGAGTTTGCTAGGGTCCATCACCTTAAAATGTGATGGAATGTCCACCATATGTCCCCTTGGGACCATTGATCTATTGCCATTTGGTACCTTTTAACTAGATCATTTTTCCTTTCATGTTCCATTATGTCCTACCTACTAAGCATTTGGACCCGAAATATTAGGGAGATTAGTTTATTCCATGGGTTTGAGATACAGTGAGCCCAATTTCTATGAAGACTGAAAGAATGGAGACACGTGTCATTATTGGCTAGTTATATATGTGCCATTTTTCATTTCCTACACCTACTATGTGTTCACTGACCAACCTTGACCCAAACCTAGACTTGATATATTTATCTATTTTGATTGATTTTGGAGGTCTGAGGTTTTCCAGGGTCCATCGCTATGAAAATATCTAGAATGATGGCATGTGTCCTATCTCGAGCCATTGATCTATCACCACGTGGCCTTTTCCTTATTGGTGTTGAACTTTGATAGCCAAATGAGCATAAAATGGACATTTAAACTTAACCCACTAATGAATTAGCCTTAGTATCCTATGGGTTTTCAAATTTCAACTGTTGATGTTTTTTAGAGGTGGAAATTGATGACCATATGGACATTCTAGTCCTCATTAAAAAATTTAAGTCCATTTTAACTGATCCTTTTTAACCATTCATAGCAACTTTTCCTTTCATGGTCAGGTTGCATTGCCTTTGAGCCTTCATAGTCTTCATTTTTTTTGGGAGTAGATTGGATCATTTTAATGTAAATTTGTTATCTTTTATGAAAGATGTAGACACAACCCCTTTCAACTATCTGTTTTAGGATCTTTACTTTGAATAATTAGACCACTAAATCAGTCCCCCAACATTTTTTGTTGAATATTCTCATTTATCTTGCTAAGGCACAATATTTATAGACAAATATTGCACTTATTTTTTACTCAGACTAAACTTTGAAGCATGGGGAACAATTGGAAACACACAGAACCAATTAAATACATGGGGAGTCATTAGAAAGATACCATCTCAATCCAAGGAATTGGATTGAGCTCCAACAACATCTCCTATTCAGGGGATGGGCACCCCCTGTGGGTGCCACAAGAACAAAGACTAGATGCCTAGTCCATAGGGCAAGGATTCATGGGGATAAAACACACAGGGATTTCAAAATAAATGTATAACAGGTTGGGGGAAAATAAACAACTACAAGAAACCTGGTCACTATAGACTAGAGCACAAAAAGGGAAACAAAATACAAACAAACAAAATGGTACAAAACAAAACAAAAAAATCAACTAGACTATACAATTTACAAAATCATACCTAACCTTCCATCTTAGTCCAAGAAATGTTTGAGATGCATTGCCATTAATAGGAAACTCTAGCAAATTTCCTTCTAAGTCCTTCAAAAAGAAAGTTATGCTTGCCAATTCTTATTATCAATAGAATATAGTCCCATCCAGAGGGCATCAAATTTCCCATGTTTTCCCTTGTCTTTATGTTTTTTATCCCATAACAGGACCAAGTCTCCAACATTAAAAACTCTTGGAGTGACCTTCTTGTCAAATATTTTCTTAATTTTTTCTCTGAATTTGACATGTCTTTGATGGGACTCTCTTCTTTCCTCACCTATTTTCATAACTATGATTAATCCTTGTCTGATAGGGACTTACTTCTTATCCATTCTCAAATTTTTGCATGAATTAATATGTAGAAAGTTGCAAGTGTAAGGTAAAAGGGTCTTGATGTCCATAAACTAACTCAAAAGGACTCTTTCTAGTAGACCTACTTGTTGTAACTCAATTTTCCCATAGTACAAATTTCAATTTCTCACCCCATTTTTTTTGTTTTTCCAATGTTTTTCTGAGGATCTTAAGAAAGTTCTTATTGTTGATTCTACTTGGTCATTTTCCTTGAGGATTATAATTTTCTGCATAAGCCAAATTAATTCCATATTCCTTGCACATTTTTTCCAATGTCTTAGCTCTAAAGCTCATGGCATTGTCAACAACTATCTTGGAAGGCACTCAAAATCTGAAAATTATATTATTAAGAATGAAGTCCATGACTACTTGGCATGAGTTTCTTTCCTTGTAGGAATGGCTTCAACCCATTTGGTAAAGTAGTCAGTAGCTACTAATATCAATTTATGACTAACAATTGAAGAATCTGATATCTCACCAATAAAATCTAGTCCCCATTGTTTGAATGGAGCTTCTATAGACACATGATGGAGGGGTAGGGACCCAAATGCTTTCAATATTCTATAAAAGCATTGAAAACTCTCACACATTCTAACCAATAAGGAAATATATTTGAACAATGAAGGCCACCAATAACCTTCCCTCAAAATTTTATGAGCAGTGAATCTCCCATCAAAATTACCTCCACATACTTCCCCATGGAATTAAATAATTATCTTAGGTGCTTATTCTTCAGTGATTCATATCAGCAAAAATCCCCTCTGGGTTCTTCCAATTTAGCCCATGATCAGTCAAAATATACTTTTGGGAAACTAGCTTGAGTTTCCTCCTGTGATTCTTATCTAAGTGCATAGGACAATTCAAATTTTTCAAATAATAGATAATATCTCTATACCAATATGAAGTGCTTAAATTTTCATGAGGGTGCAACCCATATTCTTCAACATTTTGTATTTAAACAAAAATAATATTTCTCTCTGCCAATTAATTTTGCAAGGCCTAGACCCTACACCATATTGGTAGTTTGTATGTCCACATCATATTCTTGTAATTTGTTGACCCAACAACATCTCTTACTGGATACTTCCATCTGAGACAAAATTTCTTTACCATTGTGTGAGAAACATAGGGTACTATCTTTGAGCTAAGAATATAAGGTCTGAAGATCTTGGTTGCTTTGAACAAGAGAAAAATATTTCTTTTCCATGACAGAATACTTCAGCTCAGATCCTTGCAAAGCTTTTCTAAACAAGGAAATAGGATTTTCATGACCTTCTTCATTATTTTGTAACAACACAAAGGAAATAGTGAATTCAAAGGTAAATAAAACATATGAAAATCCTTTCTATAATCGGGATAGCTAATACATGGGTAGTTTTGAGTGCCTCCTTTATTCCATTAAATGCTTGAATAACCCCTTCTTCCCACTTAATGATTTGATCCCTTTTTAGCATACTAGTGATGGGATAGTGATCTTATTAAAATTTGAGATGAACCTTCTCACAAAATTTATCTATCCAAAGAAGGACATGAATGCCTTTCTTGGAAATAGGGATGGGAACCTTACTGATTTATTATACCCTTTCAATGGATCAATCATGACTCCTCCTTGTGACACAATGTGTCCCAACAAATTTTCCTTTTGCACGCCAAAATGGACCTTCTTTAGGATTTAATGAAATCCCATACTCTCTACATCTCATCAACATATTTTCAAGGTTTGCGAAGTGGTCCCCCCTTTTCTTAGAGAAAATAGTTATATCATCTTGATATACTGCAATAAAGTCATTGATAAGAACGAAGAAAGCCACATACACGATGCTTTAAAAAATTTCTCCAACATTCATTAACCCAAATAGAATCATGGCATAAACATACATTCCCCATGGGGTAGTTAAGGAAGTTTTGAATTTCTCTAATGGTTTCACGACCACTTGTTTATCTTTGATCATGTTACCTTTTTGCAATAAATTTTCCATATTTGGTAATGGATAATTATCTTTAAGTGAAGCTTTGTTGAGATTTCTGAAATCTGCACAAAGCTTTATGTCTTCATTCTTATTTATGACTGGAACCAAATTTTCTACCCATGAAGAGTATCTAGTGGGTTGGATTATCCCACCATCCCTTATCTTTTTCAATTCTTCTTGCATATTGGTTGTAAGAATAGGATTAATGGGCCTTTTATTTTGTTTGAAAGGCTTAGTGTGGGGTGCCAAGGGTATCTCATGCTGAAACAAATCCAACCTGTAAGCATTAAACTCAAAATAAGACCAGGAAATGGCAGTCTTTGATACTTTCTCAACAACTTAGTATAAGCCTCTCTTTCATCCTTATTCATATTGTTTCCTAACCAAACATTTTTAGGATCTTGACCTAAACCTAGGCTACACTCCATAATATCTCTTGGCAAAGTAGTAGATTTAAAAACTGTTATGTCATTACTATCAAAGGCAGATTCTAAACTAACTAATCCCCTTGGGATTGTATTAATTTTTAACTAAATTAATGCTTTACCAAAGAGAGTCTCTTTTCCCTCACACACCTCTACCATAGGCTCCAAATCAATGATCTTGTTAGTGAAATCATCTTAGAAATTTAGAAATTTTTGGATGTGTGAATCATTATCAAATACTTTCCAGTGTCGTATATCATCATGTATAGAAGGTCAAACCAGTATTTCTACTTCAAATTTACAATAAAGGGATGAATTTTTATTTTCATATTGTGATCCCAAGACTTATAGTCTATCAGCTACTATATTTTGGCTTCTCACATGTATTCAATATTGAATGAATCAAAACATTCAATGAGATCCCATACTTCATTTTTGTATTATTTCAATCTTTGATTTTTTGCTACATATATCTTCTTGATTTGATTAATCACTAACTCAGAATCTCCTTTAACTATGAGGTATTTTATCCCATGTCTCCAAGAAATTATCAGTCTTAGCAATAATGCTTCATACTCTGCCATGTTATTGGTGCATTCAAAATTCAATTTAAAAGAAAAATTAAAAAACTCACTATTTGAGATCTCAACACCACTCCTGCACCATTACCACTACTTGAACATGCTACATCAAAGGTCATGGTCCATGGGACCTCAGGGTCTTCAAATTGAGCATTTTAATCCATACACTAGTCTTTAAAATCAGCATCACCGATGAAATTATCCATGTCAACATCAGTAAAAAGAAATTCGTTAGAAGCATTATTAGGATCTTCAATAAGGTGTAACATCTTATCTTCTACATATAACTTAACCAATGTCCATTCCAATTTTATGGAAGCATATGACATATCCATTTGGACACTGCTTCTCACACTAGCTGCCTACTTCCTTGACAACAACATTCCCCACTTGGCAAGGTAGTCAACAACAATAACAGTCATATTCAAGTACTTTCATGGATGTGCTACCATTTGTACGACCAATCCTTTCACATAGCCCCACCACAGGTACTTCTCTAAAATCCATAACATTGCATCTTCCAAAAGCAGTAGTTATCTGAAGGTTTAACTCATTCATGACCACAAGAGGCATAATGTTACATGAAGCTCCAGAATTAAACATACAATTGATTAAGAGCCACCCATTTATAATAAGTGATGTGAAAAGGGGTTCAAAATCTAATTTTGTTTCCACTAAATAAGTTCCCAGATATACCCTCAAGAGGATTTTCCATCTCTTCTTCAGTTTCTTTTACCTCGGCTTCAGTTATGGTGGGGAAGAATTTTTCATTAACATGCTCTCTACTTGTAACAATCTCATATTATTTAAATCTCAAATACTCAAAGGCTCATTTCTTATGCTTAGGTGTTAGGTTGTGGAGCATGTTTTTCATGTGATAAAGTATTGAAGACTATACACTAAGAGTACTATACACTTTCCACAGTTGTCTCACGGGGGTTCAGGGCCGGGCTGGGCCCCGAGCAGGAGTCCTGAGGCGGAAGCCGCTAATACCAGGGGTTCGGGAACGCAATGTTGTCCTCTCAATTTTCCCCGCCCTTTCGAATCTAATTTCGTGAAAATTGGAACCCTTCCATGGAAGAAATTCATGTTTTAAACTCCTTAGATGCTCGTTTTCATTTCCCACGACATTTTTGATCAAAATTCCCTCAATCTGATGTCATTAAAATGTTTTACCTATTTTTAATGGATGGGAAATGATTTTAGTTCTTATTTTATGCATTTGGAATGCGTGGGACCTTGTGTATTTTGTTTTTAAGCTTTTGCAGAGAAAGAAATTCTTCATCGAGAGCAAAAAATGGCATTTCCCATTTCCTGTAACTTCCTACGTTATTTTCCCCATCAAATTATTGCTCAGAAAGGTGAAGCTATGTGTTTGTTTCCCATTGGATGTGGTCGGGCGGGGTTCCTTTTTGAACTTATCACTTTTGGTGATTTTGGAAAAAAAAACGTCAGATTTGCCCCGTATCCCCACCTATCCCTGATTGGCTGGAGTAGTTTTGGTGGAAGTTCAGGTTGACTAATCCATTTTATTCTCTAAGGAATTACAGTGAAAGGGCTAAAATTTCTAAAATAACACGCGGACCCATCCAAGTGAACGGGACACGTGTTCATGTTGAAAATTCAATGGCGGAGGCATGGACTTTCAGGGGGAAAATTGGAATTTTTCCCCTTTTCAAAACAGATAAAAAGTGAAGCACATCCCCACAACTAATCAGGTGAGGCCATGTGTTAAAGAATCAGAAAAGGACATGTGGCCATTTTTTAGTTCACAAGCGCTTTGGCAGACCAACAGAGGACTTTGGGAATTTTAGCCTTGTTTCCACAAAGGGCGAAAATTTCTAAAATGGCCCGCGGCCCCCGCTCATGCGAAGGGAAAATTCCTAAGTTAAGGCCCGTAGCAGATTAGAAAGGGACACCTGGCCTACGTTGAAAAGTCAATGGTAGGGGCACGAACTTTCAAGGAAAAGTTGGAATTTTTTCCCCTTTTCAAAAATAGATAAAGTATAAAATTGAAGTGCATTCCCACACCCAATCAGGTGATGCCACATGTTGAAGGATGAAATTGTAACAGTGGGCCTACAGGGGAAATTGAGAATTTGAGTCTTTTTCACCAAAAGGTTAAAATGTTGCAAATTGAGCCGCGAACCCTTTTTCCAATCGTGGTGTGCCACGTGTTCACATTGAAAAGTCAAGGCGTGCCAACAGAGGTTTTTGAGAATTTGAGCTTTTTGTTAAAAAGAGTTTAAACAGAAAATTTGAACCGCATTTCCTTAGCCACTCAGATGATGCCATGTGTCTGGCTTTTGGCGGAGCTGCGGGAGTGCGAAGCAAAATGAGAAATCGTTGCTTTTTCTCCCAAATATCAAGGAATGCAGTTTTCTTCCCCAAGGTCGTCGTTGCTTTGATCATGCCCATGTGTAGGGTCCAAATTTGAAGGTAAAAGGGGGAAAAGATAGCCAAATGCACTCATCTGGTTTTTAACACCATTAACGAACCAAAGCTCTACAAAACGCAAAAATGGATCGTTCTTCCTTTCTATTTCTCTGTATTCTTGTTGTTTCCCCATGAGATGCATTTTTGGTTTATTATGGGGCCAAATTGATAAGTTTGAAGGGATGTAACGTTTAATCATCAAAAAATAGAGTTTATCAGGCATACACGATAAAAAAGGGAGAAAACTTACCAATAAGCACTTGAGTGCTATGAAAGTGGTTAAAAGGTGGAAATGACAGGACCACATGAAGAAGAAAATCATGAGATGCCCCCTACTAAAATAATCATGCTCGAACAAATGAAATATTCACCTTTTGAACCTCTAGTTTTCATGAGTGTGTTTGTTTCATGTCACTTTCCAAAAATAGATTTGCAACAAACATTATTCCTTTTGGATATTCTTTTCTTGGGGAAAAATTATGGATGTATAGCAATTGTTATAAGAACATGGTTTTGGCCATGGAAAAGGGATTCTAGTTTTCTAGGAAGGTTGTAAATTCTGAAGTAATTTAATACATAAGTTCTTTCTTTTCTTATTTTCCTCTGTTATATCTCTCTCTCATGGTTCAATTCAATGGATCATTTTTTTGCATTCAATAGAAATTTTGTGTTCTGTTCTGTGTAATCCTCATAACTTTGTGTCTGTAGATTTGCATCGGTGGGGGGGTGAAGCAATTGATCCTTTTCTATATTTTATTGGTTCAATGTGAGTAGGGAGATACTCTGTTATCTATATTTCCCAAAAGAATTGTTGTTTTCTTCCTTCCCCCATCTCTATATTCTTCCATTCCTTCTAATTGATAATATTTTAAGTATGAAAACATTCCAGAATATCAGGGTCCAAACATTGAGAGTTGTATATATGTACATTTGTTTTTCCTTCTTTCAATAATGGAACCTCTCCCATTCTGAAACCTAGCACGCAGCCCCCGAAAAAAAAATTATCCTTAAAACATGCCCAATATACCGAGAATTGTGCTTTTCTCATATGGGCTGGATTTTTGACCCATAGTTTTATGGGACGGTTTTGGCCCATGGTTTTGATACCCACGGTTTTGTAAAACTACTTAAGGAGTTGTCTACTTATATGGTTTTATGCATATGGTAGGTATAATGTAACATTGCAGATGTGTTTTGAATTCGGGTGTGAATTCTGTAGAGTTTGTTGAGCATAGCTACAAACAGATCTGGGTATTTTATTGAGAGAGTGGTGGCTTGTAATAAAATCTGAGCAAGTGATTCTTGGTGGATGTAGCCCAAATTGGGTGAACCACGTTAAATATTGTCTATTTGTGTTGTGTTATTTTATTCTGCACTTTTATTTGAGATCTGTAATATTTTTTGCATATTAGTTTCTACTGTTACGATTCATTGGGGGATTATTCCGCATATTTTATCCCTTATTTTCTAACATCGGGGATCCTTAATAGTTCTACAATGGGAACTATAATCTTTATTTGTCTTAGAATTTGAGCCATATCATAAACATTATACTTGGGAAGGGGAACATTGGAAGGAGTTGTTACAGTTTTATCAAATGGAAAAAGGGTTCTTCTTGGTGGGGTTTAGGGAAGAACTTCTTGGGTCAGGATGAATTATAGGAGTTCTATTCAACACATTTTTCTAATGAGAAGATCCTTGGGGATATTAGAAAGAGTGGGCACTCTTTCTTTGGTTACAAGAGTTGGTCCCTTAACTTGTCTATTTCTGATATTGTACTCCTTTTCTTGACCAACTACAACATTGATCAACAATTTTCTATCGTCAATAGAAAGAACATCACCATCATACTTTTTTATCATAAAATCTCTAAGATACTCAAAATCATTATTAGTAAATTCAAAATCTTGGGCCATATCATCCTCAACATTAATTTCAACAGGGAGAGACTTAATCTTTTCAACACAATTCAAGAAATCAACCACAGTTCTAGCAGAAAAGAGGTTAGTAGAAGATACATTTTTCTCATATTCTGATTGACATTCTAGCATGCATACATCACTTAAATCAGCTTCATCACTATCATCATTTACAGTTGGATCACAAGGTGCATGGGGTAGTAAGAACTTGTCACACCAATCAATGGCATGCTCCTCTTCAATAACAACTACTCTTTCCACTAAAGGGTCAGGGACTACTTTGTTATCTCTATAATTTTTTTCCTTCTACCTGAACCCATATGTCCTTTTCCTCTATCTTTAGCTTGGGGCTCTCCTCTAGCTTGATTACTAAATCTATTATGTCCAGTGTTCTAATTTTGATTATGAGGATTGGGAGACAATCCCTTTTCTTCTTTTGCTTGCTTATAATAAATTTCTTTAATAGACTCTGCCAAAGTTTTAACAACTTCTTCAAGGTTAATTGTGTTGCTAGTCTAAGGATTTTCTGGGTTAACCAATTTCACACCCTCCCTCTTTGATGGCTTTCTAGCAGCTTTAATATTATTTTCAATTAGGATAGCCATGATAAAAGCTTGTCTCAAAGTTATAGGATTTTTTATCTCTTAATTAGTATGTTGTTTTCTTATCAAATGCATCTAAATACTTATTAAGACAAGATTCATCACTAGGTCTTATGATTTTGGTAAATCTTGTCAAAGTTTTATTAAATCTTGTATTGAAGTATTAGACACACTCATTAGGATTCTTCTTAATGTTCTCAAACTCAGAAAATAGAAACCTTGGATCATTTTTATCACCATATGAAGCTCTGAATGCATTTTACATCTACTGCCATGAATCAATTGATCCATCAGGAAATGCTTTGAACCAATCATGAGCATCTTCTTCTAGAGTGTGTACAAACAACTTCACAAATACATCCTCAAACTCAACCTCATAGTCTTCCATTAGATTTTGAAATAGCTTTAAATGATTATCATCACTAATAGCATTATTTCCTTTAAAATTGGGCAATCTCATTCTAATCTTATTAGGGAATTCATTAGGATAACCTTCCATGTCATAAAAATTATTAGGTTTATATGTGTTAATTCTGAAAGGTTCTCTAGGAGGAGGGTCATCCATGTTATTCTTCACAGGAACTGCAGGTAAAGGATGGTGTAGTCAATGTTGAACATGAGCTTTCTGATCAAACGGATCTTGAAAATTTTGATGAAAACTTAAGGAACATATTCTAGATCAAATTAGGACTAGTTCTCCTTAATAAATGAAAGAATGGGGTTAGGCTTACCAAATGCTTCAAAAATTCCAGATGTGCTACAACATTCCTTAATCAGTAGAATATAAATCTTATTATCTTGATTGTAACTATTGCTTGAACTTTGATCAGTTATAAGCTTCCATTTCTACCTCCTTCGCTAAATAGATTCTAACTCATGAAGAAACCTCTTTATTAGATCTGACTTGAAAGAAGACCGTAATCCCTCCTGTTTGCAAAAATAGAAAACAAATTAATATTTATAATAGGACAAAACCATTCTATCCCATCTTTTATTTTATGGATTCGCCATTTGAATATCAAATTCTAGAAATAGATGGAACCTTTAACTTGTATAATGTATGTAAATAGTTCAAGTCACACAAAACTCAATTATAGCAATGAATTCCCCAGCAATGGTGCCAATCTGGTTTTTTTGATAGGCTAGTAGAACATATGTCAATCAATAACCATGAGAATTTAAATAATGTCCCCAGCAACAGTGTCAATCTGATGTTGGCTCCCAAAATAGCACCCTTGGGAGATGAGTAGATAATATAAGTGGGCTAGCTTTGAGAGAATTATGTATAATGAAAATTTCTTTGTCGTTGATAGTTGGGAATTCTTTCTATATTCAACTTAATGAATGAAATCAAGGAGGTGATCAAGAGGCACCTTCACAAAGAGGATGAATTTACCCTGCTACTTCTGGCTCTTCCTAAACCAAGGTGAGAGGACCTAGTTGGGGGATATGAATAAAGGAAAATATCTCAAGTCTTTGTTTCCTTTATGGTTAGTGTAAATCAATTTAAAGCAAGTGCATCCACAAATACAACACTTCTCTCAAAAGAGTTGTCAATTGATTTATTGTAAGAATTTGGCAATCAAACACATATCCAAAGGAAGATAATAAACAACTTCAAATATTGTATTTGCATAACATTATTTGGTCAAGGTATTTTTAAATGATACTGGATCAAAAACTTTTGGGATTTTTGGCAAAGCTTACTAGTAATGGATAACTTTGAAGCTCGGCTTTTCAGAATAAGCATATGTATTTTTTTCAAGTATGATATGTTTGGTAGGTATGAAACCATTTTTTGTTTGTTAATTATGATTTAAAGGGGGGAGGGTAGTTGCTTTTATGACCTTAGTGTCATAATGTTCCCATGGAATGAGTCTATCCTTAGCCGAAATTCTTGGAAATAACAATCAAGTTAACATAGTCTGTGAAATAAAATTTACATACATTGATGCTCAATGTGCACAAAATTCATCTACAGTATTCACAATCCTACAAATCATGGAGCTAGAGCTGAGATAAAGCACTTATTTTATTTTTCTTATACACGTAAAATACCCTTAAGGTAATAACAAGAACTCTTCAAAAGTGATGTTACCTATAGGATTTTACAACTGATTTTTACCATTGAAAAGTATACACTATCCTACAATAATCTCACAGTAACCAGAAGAATACAACAACTATGAAAGACCCTTCTGTACTTAACAAAGTAAAGTTAATGCAAGATAGTAATAGAATTATATTGCCTCATTCATTCATTCGAAACAAGAGAAATGGAAAGTGTATTTTGATCAAAATAGTCATAATCTTTTCATGTAAGTTTTGGCTAGGGGACATAAAAAAAATACTTTCAAAACATGCTAATGGTTATACAATGCACCCACCTTAGCCCTTCCTTATATATTTAGACACATACAATCTTGCAAAAAACTAGAAAATGGAAATTAAAAACTGGACTAAATATAAAATTCTACAAGTACCCCTTAATCTGCCTCCTCGCACAAATGGTAGACTATTACAATATATAGAAGATGAGAGAGAGAGAGAGAGAGAGAAATAAGAAAAAATTTATTTCCATCTACAACCACCAACAAGGAGCATTAAAATTTTACAAAGGAGCATGGGCATCCTACCAAAGTCATTCATTCCTTATGTCTTGCATGTTTAGAGAAGAAACAAACACCATACTCAATCAAGACGAGTGGTTGACCAATAATGGGACTGCAACTTGAATCCTGAAGATGTTTTCCTATTTTTTATCCCACCAATCATCATTAATTCATGAATTTGATGATTCCAAAGTGAAGGGCTTGAAGAGACCCTTCAAGAGGAAGACTTTGAATATCCCCAATTGACTATCTATTGGCATGCTCTATCTAGTATTAGCACTCCACAAACCCTTTATGTCATGGGTTACCTTAATAAGTAAAAGGTGACAATATTTATTGATTCAGGAAGTTGTTGATGCATAATCACAGCACCCTTGAATGTATGTAACTCGATGGGTTGATATCATCAGTGTGATTGCATAACATGGAGATTTTCCCATAGTGTGGGACTTTGCAATCAGGAAAGCTCTTCGGATGAAGTCTAGTTCCTATTCCTCTGTTCAGGTGCACACATACAATTTGCAGAGGATCTACTCTAAAACCTACACTAACTTGCCAAAGAGACAAGGTTAAGAAGATACAAGAAAATAAACCTAAACTAATAAAGGTGATACACCAAAGGAATGTTGAACACCTGCTTTGACATTAAACACAAACCATATAAATATAATACAATCACCATGCATAGTTAACCAAAACTGCAATGAGAGATTAGGAGGATGCAATGAACACAAGAGATGGTTGAAATCATCCACAGACTTATCTTATTGCTCCAAAAATTGATACAGTGCATTACAATAGCCAAGAGGTAGAAAATTACATTACAAGTTGAATGAGAGGTTTGAAACTCCACAAATTCACTTACAGACAAGGAAAGAAGGGAGGGTGCAAAGCAAAATTGTCCCCCTAGAAAAATTCCCCTCCTTACAATATATATGAAGAACATGAGGGAGAAAGGAGAGAAGAAATCGAAACCTTCCTCAACCACCCCAAAAGAGCATTAAATTTTCCTGCAAGAATGATGGGTTCCACTACAAAAACCCATTCCTCTATGTGTTGTTCCTTGTTGGGAAAGAAAGGAAGCTCATACTTCATTATGGTGGTAGGTGAGAAGCCTGACATCCTTAAAAATGGCAAACTGTATTTTTTCATTTTTTAATAACTTAGTTCCACTAATTTAAAGATATCAAATCATAGTTGTGTAGCAAACATTGAGATATTTCCAAAAATTCCTTTCTTGCTCAAATTCGACCTTCCATTCGAAAGTTATAATCATCTGAAGGTCAGGGTCAGACATTCCATGTGGGGTCTCACAATATTTTAAAAGATTTAAGCATTTAAAATTCTTGGTGGGCTTCATGATTCATCTTTCATTGTTGGACCCTAGACACATGGAGGGTCTGCGCTCATTTGGGGACCTACCTTTGGATTTTACCTTTGAAGTTGCACTAATGAG
This sequence comes from Taxus chinensis, assembly GCA_019776745.2. Lineage (NCBI taxonomy): Eukaryota > Viridiplantae > Streptophyta > Pinopsida > Cupressales > Taxaceae > Taxus > Taxus chinensis. The sequence continues at coordinate 719,656,329 of CM034147.1, read as the reverse complement.
GCATGTGGAGGCTTTCGTTGGCTCTTCCCATGCTTGGAATTTTTAACATCGGGTGCAACTTTATCAGGCTCTGACCACGTGGAGAGCCTACGCTCGTTTGGGGACCTGCCTTTGGAGTTTACCTTTGAATTTGGGCTGATGAGGCACGTGGAGGCTTCTGCTGGCTCTTCCCATGCTTAGACTTTTCAATGGTTGGTGCAAACTTTATCAGGCTCTGACCATGTGGAGAGCCTACACTCATTTGGCAACCTGCCTTCGGATTTTACCTTTGAAGTTACACTCATGAGGCACATGGAGGCTTCTGCTGGCTCTTCCCATGCTTATAATTTTCAATTTCCAGTGTAACTTTATCGGGCTCTGACCATGTGGAGAGACTGCATTTGTTTGGGAATCTTTCTTTTAAGCATCATACAAAAAATTACACCGAAGAGACACGTGGAGGTTTTTGTTGGCCTTTTTTATACTTAGCCGATTCGGGCCTCAAGTGAACACTACCTTGGGTTTGGATTCTATCTGTGCAAGATCCACGTGGAAGCCCCATGCATTCTTAATATTTTTTATACCTTTTAGGGTCCAGGGAATGCGACGTATCAACACTTGGCACTATTCACAAACATGTTGCTTCCTTCCTTTGGGTGAGTAAAGGGCCCCACTATATATAATGTCAAAACCCCTTTTCAAGTGGGACCTTTGTAGTTAGCTCCACGTGGAAACCCTACGGGCTTCCAAGACTTTACCCCCCTCCTTTCACTCTTGAAGTTACAATGGTTGGACACTTGGCATTTTCTGTGAGCCTACTATGTGCTGAGATCCACGTGGGGGTCAAGCACATCCCTAGGGTCTCCACTTTTTTTCACCTTTTGACAGTGGTCTGAGCTAACACATGGCACCTTCCATGGCTTTGTTGCTTCACTTCGAGTCGACTCGCTCTGGGCTCGATTTTGACTTACCAAGTTAGATTTCTTCATTTTTTCAAACATCTATTTCCTGAGACCCCTGAAAATGTGATGTCTGAAAACTTCAAGCCTTTCTCCATCTTTTCACTTGAGCTTTGATTTTCTTCAACATTTCCATTGACCACTCATTTTATGCCCTTTATTCTCCATCATCGACCTCACCTATAACTTGATCTTTTGGGATCGAATGTAAGCTTGCACGGCTAAACCAACCTCTCCATTTCTCTTGTGCAAGGTTTTCTTCGATCAATTTTTCCTAAGGGGCAAATTGGATAACAGAAACACACATAATTTCATTAATAATAAGATGACATCAATGTTAAATTATTTATTTACCCAACACCCAAGTTTTAAGTAATGATTGTAGATGGTGGAATAATCAAATGTTTAGAGAAATGTCATAAAATATGACCTAGGATGAGTGAATACAAAATGGAATCTATTATGTTCACTATTCCCATGGATGGAATTGATATTATCTTAGGTGTTCAATGGATCAAAACTTTAGGCACCATAGAGCTAAATTTCCTGGAGTTTTTCATGCAATTTCATTCTGAAGGAAGATGCATTTAACTTCAAGGACTGTAGAAAAAAAACTCCTCAATTGGTTATCTCTCACCAATAGCATGATTTTTTCTCCAGGGAATTTCAACCACCATTTATTGTAGTGCATCTGAATCTACAGAATGTTATTGATAAACATGTAATTGTCTTCCAAGATCCTAAAGGATTTCCTTCTGAAAGAGAGCATGATCATGTCATTTAGTTAATTATAGGAATCCAATCCCTATCATCAGGCCTTATAGATACCCATATGTGTAAAATACTGATATTGAAAAGATGGTTGAGGAAATTTTGGAAATGGGTATTATTCATCATAGTAAGAGTGCTTATTATGCTCCGGTGGTGATGGTGTGTCTAAAGGATGGAAGGTGACACATGTGTCCATACTACAGAGAAATTAACAGGTACAATATATCAAAGATAAGTGTCCTATTCATGTCATTGATGATTTGTTAGATGAGTTGTATGGTGGAGTTTATTTTACAAAACTAGATCTTCATTCTAGGTATCACCAAATTAGACTAAAGGAAGAGGATATTCGTAAGACAACCTTCAGAACTCATCAAGAAAATTATGAATTTTTGGTGATGCCTTTTGATCTTACTAATGTACCATCCACATTTTAAAGTTTGATGAATTATATATTTCGACCATTTCTACGGAATTTTTTCTTGGTATTTTTTTATGACTATCCAATCTATAATAAATCATGGGATGAACATTTACATCATGTAAATACAGTATTGGAATCCCTGGAGAAACATCAAATATATGTTAATCCTTCAAAGTGTTATTTTGGGGTACAGGAAGTGGAATACTTGGGCCATATTTTCTCTCATGAAGGTGTTAAGGTGGACCCTTGCAAGATCAAGGCCATGGTAGAATGGGAAGTTTCCAAAACCCTCAAGAATTTATGAGGTTTTTTAGGGCTCACAGGCTACTATTACATATTTTTAAATAACTACGGTAGTATAACAACACCACTCATATCATTGTTGGAGAAATTCTCCTTTTATTGGAATGAGGAAGCTTTTAGGGAGTTGGAAAGATTGAAGGAGGCACCACCCCAGTATTGGCAACCCAAAATTTCTCTAATACCTTCATAGTTGAATGTGATGCTTCATGAAATGGGATAAGGATAGTACTCATACAAGAAGGACATCCCTTAGCATTTGAGAGTCAAAAACTAAAAGAAAATGATAATTTTAATCTCACATATGAAAAGAAAATGATGGAAATCTTGGATGCAATCAAATTAATGGACACCATACTTGATGGGTAGACACTTCAAGGTAAAAATGGATCATGATAGTTTGGAATATTTATTGGAACAACAATTATCTTCCTAAGAGAAACAAAAATGGGTCATAAAGATGTTGAGTTATGACATTGAGATTATTTAGAAGAAAGAGAAAGAAAATGTGATTGTTGATCACACTATCTAGGAGGGATGAGTCCACATAAAAATTGTTATGTGTTATCTCTATATTAAAGTTAGATTGGATAGATCAAGCAAGGGAAGAGTGGAAAAAATATGTAGAGACTACCACTCTCATTCAGAATTATCCAACAAGATCCAACCATGTCAAAAAACATTATATGGAAGGGTGATACATTGTGGTACAAGGACATGTTGCATTTGTGTAAGAACTCTACACTTAAACACCATGTTCTTCAAAGATTAATTTTTCTCCCACTAGGTCACCATTCTAGACTTATTACAAACTTATCATAAAGTTAAACAAGATTTATTTTAGGAGGGATTGATAGGATATGTTTAAAAATTTGTGGGCAGAATGGTTGGTGTGCCAACGTAATAAGGGAAAGACCATTAAGTCACTAGGTATCCTACAACCCTTGTCTATTCCTAATGAGAGATGGGAAGAAGTATTTATGGATTTCATCACATGATTTCCCAAATCATAAGGGAAAAGCGTAATCATGGTCGTAGTGGATAGACTTACCAAGTATGATCATTTTAGTGCCTTGTCTCATCCTTTCACAACTAGTATAGTTGTCATCTCTTTTATGGACACCATTCAAAAGCTACATGGAATGCCCAAAATTATATTAAGTGATCACGATTTTATATTTACAAGTAATTTTTTAGACTGATTTGTTCTCTTGTTTGGGTAATTGTTGATGCGCGAATCACACCACCCCTGATTGTTTGTAATTGGATAGATTGAAACTGTCAGTGTGATTGCATAACATGGATATTTTCCCAAAGTACGGTACTTTGCAATCGGGAAAGCTCTCTAGATGAAGGCCAGTTCATATTCCTCTATTCTAATACACACATTCAAATTATAAAGGATCTATCCTAAAATCTACTCTAACTTGCCAAGGAGACAAGGTTGAAAATATTGCAAGAAATTAAACCTAATTCTACTGGAGGTGATGCACTAAAAGGAATTCTGAATAACTTGCCTTGTAAGGGAATAAAATTGAATAAGAATGAAGAGGATGAGTGTCAACACATATTAGTTTATTGTCAAAAATTTATTCAACATTAAACACAAAAACACCAAAACATGTAACACAACCTAAAATGCACAGTTAACCAAAATTGTAATGAGAGATCAGAAAGATCCAATGAACACAAGAGAGGGTTTGAAATTCATCCATAGAATTATATTATTACTCCACAGATTTGATACAGTGCATTACCAATGGCCAAGAGGAAAAAAATTGTATTTATAGTTTGAAATGGGAGGTTTTGAACTCCACAAGATCACTTACAAGAAAGAAAAGAAGGGAGGGTGCAAATCAAGATTATCAAACCTTTTGAAATGATCCCCTCCTTACAATATATAGGGAAAATGAGAGAAGCGGGAGAGAGGAATTCAAAATATTTTCTTCAACCACCCAAAAAATGCATTAAAATCACCTGCAACAATGAAGGGTACGACTTGCAAAACCCATGCCTCCATGTAATTTTCCTTGTTGGGGAAAAAATGAATCCCATACATTCATCATTTTGGGTAGGTTAGAAATTTGGAACCATCCTCTTAAAATAGCGGACTGTATTTTCCTCATTTTTATAGTCTTTGTGTTAAGTCCCTAGAAGTTGAGGAACACCCACTCATAAAATTGTGGTGGTCAGTGTTAGATCAGTCCTATAGGTCTCTATAAGTAGTAGACCTTTCATTATGAAGATTTATAATTATAATTTTTAAATGTGAAAAATATTTTTAAATTACAAACACTATAAAACTTATACCTTTGTGTAGGTACGTAGATGTCAATGAATGTCGAGGCGGTGCATGGAATTTGTATAAATCATCATCCATATTATATTGTGTCAAAACCATGATCTCTAGAGCTACCATAGGTGAATTCATCAAATGTCTTTCTAAATAGACAACGTCTTCTCTAATACTAAAACTAAAATTATAGATTGTATTGATTTCAAGATATGTAAAAATAACACAAATAGTTTTGATAGAAAAAAAAAATGTGATTTTAAAAATCGTCAAGTTACTAGGAATATAACATAGAGATGATGTTATATATATTTAGATTCAATTTAATACCCTATTGAACTACTAATTTTTGTTCATATTTGTTGTTTTTAGTATTAAATAAGTGTAATTGTGAACCTTAACACTCAAAATTATTCCTTAACATTTCACCCTTCCACCTAGGACTTTAAGAAGTCTATGTGTAACCTTGTAAAAGTAGGAGAAAAAAATAGGAAATCGAAGTTGGGGACACATTAATTTCATCATTGGTATGTTGTATTTTAATAGTAATGATACGAAAATATTCATAATAATTATATGTGATCCCATGTCATTTATCAAATAGATGATAATGACCTCCAATTAAGTAGTAATTTTCTAGCTTCTCTCATAGACTGTTTCAATGGTTTAGGTTATTTAAAAATAAATTTATACTATGTATTAGCAATATCACCTCCTTAAAGGTCCATGTTAGTGGTTGATATGCATATAATTGTAGTTGATTTAAAAAATAAAATAAATTATTTATAATGAAGACAATAGAATTTTTCTAATGAGGAAATATGTACACATTATACATGAAAAGTATGTCTTTAAATGTATTATGGTTTGTAATTACTTATCTTCATTTATAAATCACTATAGGGAATTACCATATAACCAAATAAAGCCCCAATATAATGTGAATCTTATACCAATAGGAGTGATGCCACAATGCAAATGGCCCTCTTACTAAGATAATATAGGATTGTTCGTGGAATGAGTATGTTTGATTGTCCTTCCATCTTCTCTTTTATGGATTTAGAACCTAATAAGTAAATCCCGTCCAAAACACCTCTAAATTTTTGATGACTCTCAAGTAAAATTTTTGAAATTGAGTCTAAAACCCTCATCCATTAACAAAAAATTAACTTTACATTTGTTGGGAGGTTTAGTTCGTAACAACATCTAAAACCAATAGACCATATTCTTTAAGCCAAGAAAGGTAATGCCACAATATAATTGGGAATTGTGAGTATGTATGTTCCTTATTTTTGGTATCTTAATTATTCAAGATACACTTCACATTATTTTGTCACCATATTAAATGATATTCAAGATACACCTTAAACCATGTATTTCAATTTTGTTTTCTCTAATTTTAATATTATTTTATTAATTTTTGATTTACTTTTTTGAATATAATAAGCATAACTAAACATTATGATACTTTTATTTCTTGAAATATGTTCAACTATACTACAAAAAACATAACACTTATAAAAACAAAGAATTGTAATTATATATATTTAGATAACAATTTATTGAGGGTGGACCTTTTTCTCAATTTTAAATACATGGTTACCATGTGCACATTATCCTCAGCGTTGATCCACATGAACCTCTATTGTATTTTCAAGTTTCTCTCTACTATCATTACAATGAAAATGCAACATAGAAACAATGGAACTAATGGATCTCAACCTAAATTTCCTATTTTTTACTCTCTTATCTCCTAACTCACAAGGTTCAAGTTTACATATATATGTTCTACAAATTTTATTTTATTTTCATGCTCACCAAGGGATAAAGTTTGAGAAAAACGTCTTTAAGTTCAAATAAATTTTTCCTATCATTTTTTGAAAAAAATGTATAAATAGGTCAAAGGAATAGAGTGGAGAAAGATATTTGTCCGCTACTTTTAGTCATTATATGTATATATACACACATTTGTAAAATAATGAAAAATCATGTCAAAAACTTCCCATGAAAAAAGAATGGATAAAGTTAGAGTTCATGTTCGAAGGGAGTAAAGTTACGGAAAAAGTCCATAAAATTAGGAAAAACCTTGTGACATACCTTGTCCCTATAAAGAATTAAAGTATTAAAAATCATTAAATATTATTGAATGTGATGATTCCCTGTAATGTGCTTTTAGAGTTCATAATCCCCATGAATTATGTTACCCATTCCCCATTTCCATAACTATCTCAAATTAAGGATTCTTAGGGTTTACATAATTTATCCTAGGGTTTACACAATTTACACTTTGGTTTCTAGAACATTCCCTATAGTTTACGTAATTTATCCTAGGGTTTTAAAATTTATTTAGGATTTAAAAAAATTCCTTGAAATATATCCTAGGGTCTACATAATTTCTCATAATGTTTGCATTTTACTTCCTAGAGTTCACATACATTATTAATCAAATCCGAATGAAAATTTATATACATGTAATATGGAAATTGTCACATACTCTTCATCTTTCTATAAAGGGTTTTCTTTCCTTGAAGGTTTTAGTTTTGCTCCATGTATTTGTCAAATTACTATTTTTTTCTCGAGTGTCCTTGAGTCTTATTGTATTATTTGGAGGTTTCCCCCTCGAAGTAGCTAAGATATTCTACTTGCATATATTGTGATCATTTCTATATAATTTGGTGTTCTTTGGTGTTCTATTGTTGTTGATCTTAAGATTTATACTATTAATTTCATTATGTGGATCAACTTAGGAACCCATTGAGATTTTCAAACTTGAGATGAATTTGTAGTAGAATGTTGTGTAGCAAATGAAATAAATCCATTATGCTCAAGTAGGATTTTTCGTTATAAAGCATATCCATCATTGTCATGATATCCCTTAATTCCATGATAATTACAAAATGGTTGAATTTTGAATTTTTTAATCCCATACTGAGGGTAGTAATTAATGGGTAACAAAGTGATTAGCTGATTATTGAGAAGCTCAGATAGAATATTGTGGTATCGAGCATTCTTTTCAAATTGAAGGGGTATTTTCTGTTGTATGAATTTGACTTCACTTACATGGGCACATGTATCATGCATGAGGTGTGAATAACATTAATTCTCAGTGGGATTATAATTATATTGATCATGATGTGTAGAGATATGATGAATATGGGCATTGGAATAATCCTTTAGGTGTGTTATCTCGCACTTGAGAGATGTGATCTCATTATTCATAGCTTGACATTTATTTTGGAAAAAATGGTGGGAATATTAAATAAATTCTAAGATAGCCTTATGAAATGTGTCATCATTACTAATAGAAAGAGCTAAAATACGACCAAAAATGTAATTCACATGGGAAGGTGTCATATTATCAAGGAAATTTAATTTGTGTGCTAGGTTTGTGAGAGTATCTCTACATGCTTGGTGACTTTGAATTAAATGATACAAGGAGAGTTGAGAAATTGTGGCATGGGCCATGATGGTAGAAAAATTATAGAGATAAATCCAATTAGATAGTAAATAATAAATACTTACATATAGAGGGACAACAATCAAAATACCATGGGGATAATACCCAAAAAGTGAGGTTGAGAAAAAAACATGACCGACATCAAATGAATAAAATGACCATATCTCAAAATAGGAGTTGAATTTTATATAACAAAAAGAGGTATTTTTTAATATAATTATGTGAAATAAAAACTTCCAAGGGATTTTCCATAATCGTGTATTTTTTATTATGCGCTAATTACTTAAAAATAGTAATTTTAAATTTGTGGAAAGTGTGCTAAAAATTACAAAAAACAAAAAGAGGTTTTTGTTAAATATGTAAAAATTAAAAAAACACAAAGTAATTTGAAAATAGAGTTGTTCTTCTCAATATATGGCAAAAAAAAGTGTGACACGGAAATTATAAGCCCTAGAAATAGACCCAAAGGGTATGAAAAACCATGAAACCCTAGGAAAATTTATGCAAATCAGATTTATGTAAAATTAAAGATGAAATTCAAGTGTGCATATGCATATAAAATGCATGTATGAACCCTAAGGAAACTAGGATTTAAAGATCAGTAGGTCTAATAAACAAGGAACCAAGAGGGTTTAATCAAAAACGGGTTCACCAAAATGTTTAACCCTTAACTAAATTTTATGTTAATTTAATTAGGTGTAGGATATATTGGAGTTGATTTACAAATCTATCAAAGATGATAAAATACAAAAACTAGTTCAAATTTGTAACTCATATAAGATAAGAATCATTTGCCATACACCAATTAAACCAACATGAAATCAAAAGTACAAAATAGAGGTATAGAAGAAATTATATAATTCTTGATGGTTTCTTGAGAGATATAGGACTATGAATATATATATATATATATCAGATTTGGCAATTGCTTTGACCATGTTTAATTTAATTTGGATCTTGCTAAAACACTTGGAGAGAGGATGTTTGGATGCTTCTAGATGAGGTATATGGTTGTCTTAACCTTATTTGTAACTTCAAACACTATGTGGATGCTTTCCTACTGATTATAGATGTACAATTCCTAGATTTAGGGATTTTTGGATGCCTTTTGTAAGTGTATGAAGTGAGTGATATAGTGCATTGCCTTAGGAGTTCTAGGTCAGAAAATGAGGTAGTGTTTACTTACTTATATAGGGTTTCGTAGCTGATTTTTCTAAGAAAGTATTACTAAGATGAAATATAAGACCCAACAAAATATTTTAATTTTAAATCTTAGTCAGAAGACATGTCAGTCCAAGACCATAGAAAAGGCCGTTAGGACTATATGGTATAACCCTAACCAAACTATATGGTCCTAGCCAGGAGCATGGAATGTGCCAAATAAATTTTGTAGCTGGTAAAAATGATTTTTTGTTTAAAAATTTTTTACATTTCATTCTCATAGTTTGTTGAAATTTTAGTATGAAAGGATAAACAAGCTCAACAATGGACCTTAGAAATTTCTATGTCAGGAATGGAGAAGTAACATTTATCATATCTAGAATGCATAGTCAAATCAAGGGTTGCCAAAGTGTCATTTACCAAATTTGAGTGTCTACATCATCATGTCATCCTTAACATAGAGGTTCATTTTGAGATCTCATTACACCCAATTTTTATAATTATTACGAATAAGATGAGAGGGTCTATCAATATTCTTTTTTCGAAGGGAAGAGAGTTCATTGGCATCCCTCTTTAATCCACTCACGAGGAGGTCATTCATGTTTTTTAGGGCACTCTCTCATCATTTCACTTTTTTAATTTTTTTATTGCTACCATTTTGAGAAGGATTTTCCTCTGACGAGGATCTATAAATCATCATAAAATAATTGATTAAAATAACTTTAAATAATAAATGAATACTTTATACCTCCACACAAACAACTCACTCATCCTATGAATTCCCTTATCCTCATGTCGATTGATATGGGATGTAGGAATATTATAACCAAGTTGTATTAAATTGTTTAACAAAAAAAATTATATTAATAATAAACTTTAAATTTATACCTTCCGTGCAAGGACACCTTAATAATAAACAAAGGATGTGTTGCTTGTCCCACTATCATCATCATCATCTCACCATTCTATATGGAAATTAGACATGTGATACATAAGAGGTATTAGAATTTTTCAATGAAATTAAATAATTTTGTAATTAAAAATGAATTATAAATATACAGTCTTTGTGTTGAGTCCCTAGAAGTTGAGGGACACCCACTCATACAAATGTGGTGGTATTTGTTAGATAGGTCATATAGGTCTCTATAAGCTAGTAGACCTTTCATTATGAAGATGTAATAATTATAATTTCTAAATGTGGAGAATATTTTTAAATTATAAACACTATAAACTTATACCTTCATGTAGGTACGTAGAAGTCAATGAATGTTGAGGCAAGTACATGGACTTTGTATAAATCCTCATCCATGTTATATTGTGTCAAACCATGATCTCTAGAGCTACCATAGGTGAAGTCATCAAATGTCTTTCTAAATAGACAACGTCTTCTCTAATGACTAAAACTAAAATTATAGACTTGTATTGATTTTAGGATATGTAAAAATAACACAAATAGATTTGATAGAAAAAAAATTGATTTTAAAAATCATCAAGTTACTAGGAATATAACATAGAGATGATGTGCTATATATAGTTAGATTCAATTTAATACCTTATTGAATACTAATTTTTGTTCATATTTGTTGTTTGTAGTATTAAATAGGTGTAGTTGTGAACCTTAACACATCTAAATTATTCCTTGACACTTCACCCTTCCACCTAGGACTTTAAGAAGTCTATGTGTAACCTTGTAAGAGGTAGGAGCAAAAAAAATGGGAAATCCAATTTTGGACACATTAATTGCATCACTGGTATGTTGTATTTTCATAGTAATGATATAAATATTCATAATAATTACATGTGATCCCGCATTCTTTTATCAAAGAGATGATAACGACCTCCAATTTATTAGTAATTTTCTAGCTTCTCTCATAGACGGTTTCAATGTTTTAGGTTATGGAAAAATAAATTTATACTATGTATTAGCAATATCACCTCCTTAAAGGTGCTTGTTAGTGGTCGATAAGCATATATTGTAGTTAATTTAAAAATAAAATAAATTATTTATAAGTAAGAAACATAGATTTTTTCTAGTGAGGAAATATGTACACATTATACATGAAAATTATGTTTTCTAAATGTATTATGGTATGTAATTACTTATATTCATTTATAAATCACAATAGGGAATTATCATATAACCAAATAAGCCCAATATAATGTGATTACTTATACCAATAAGAGTGATGCCACAATGAAAATTGCCCTCTTACTAAGATAATATAGAATTATTCATGGAATGAGTATGTTTGATTGTCCTTCCCTCTTCTCTTTTATGGACATGGAACCTAATAAGTAAATCCCATCGAAACACCTCTAAATTTTGATATGCCTCTTGAGTAAATTTTGAAATTGAGTCTAAAAACCCTCATCCATTAAAAAATCAACTTTACATTTGTTAGGAGGTTTAGTTCGTAACAACATCTAAAACCAATAGAACAGTATTATTTATGCTAAGAAAGGTGATGCCACAATATAATTGGGAATTATGAGTATGTATGTTCCTTATTTTTTGTATCATAATTATTCAAGATACACTTCACATTCTTTCTGTCACCATATTAAATGATATTCAAGATACACCTTAAACCTTGTATTTCAATATTGTTTTTTCTAATTTTAATATTATTTTATTATGTTTGATTTACTTTTTCAACATAATAAGCATAACTAAACATTATAATACTTTTATTGCTTGAAATATGTTCAACTATACTACACAAACATAACATTATAAAAACAAAGAATTGTAATTATATATATATCTGGATAACAAATTATTAAGGGTGGACCTTTTTTCTCAGTTTTTTAATACATGCTTACCATGTGCACATTATCCTCACATTGATCCGCATGAACCTCTAGATTATATTTTCTTGTTTCTCTCTACTATCATTACAATGAAAATGCAACATAGAAACGATGGAACTAATGGGTCTCAACATAGATTTCTTATTTTTTAAACTCTCTTATCTCCTAACTCACAAGATTCAAGTTTGCATATATGTTTGATAAATATAATTTTTTTTTCATGCTCACCAAGGGATAAAGTTTGAGAAAACGTCTTTAACTTCAAATAAAATTTTCCTATCAGTTTTTGAAAAAAATGTATAAATAGGTCAAAGGGATAGAGTGGAGAAAGATAGTTGTACACTACTTTTAGTCATTATATGTATATATACACACATTTGTAAAATAATGCAAAATCATGTCAAAAACTTCCCATGAAAAGGAAAGGATAAAGTTCGAGTTCATGTTCGAAGGGAGTAAAGTTAGGAAAAAATTTGATAAAATTAGGAAAAACCTTATGACATACCTTGTCCCTATAAAGAGTTAAAAAATTAAAAAATCACTAAATATTATTGAATGTGATGATTCCCTATAATGTGCTTGTGATTTCAGTGTAGTTAGTTTTAATAATATCTTAGAGAGGTCATAATCCTCATGAATTATGTTACCCATTCCCCATTTCCATAACTATCCCAAATTAAGGATTCTTAGGGTTTACATAATTTATCCTAGGGTTTATGCAATTTACACTTTGGTTTACAGAAACAATTCCCTATAGTTTAAATAATTTATCCTAGGTTTTTTACAATTTATTTAGGATTAAAAAATTTTCCTTGAAATCTATCCTAGGGTTTACAAAATTTCTCATAATGTTTGCATTTTACTTCCTAGGGTTCACGTACATTATTAGTAAAATTCGAATGAAAATTTATATACATGTAATATGGAAAA